>JAVSCE010001507.1:0-41261 GCA_032199065.1 Smutsia gigantea | reverse complement strand
AATCTAACTTAACTTTCTTGTTAAGTTATTGTAAACAGTCTGATGTTTCTTTATTTCTCTCCCTTCTTATTCTTCCTCCTCCATTCTTTATATACTAGGTGTTTTATTCTTTCCCTTTAGTTAGTATTTGGATGGTCTGCTTTTGTTGCCATTATTTTATTTTCTCTGGTGACATCTTTTTAGCCTTAGGAGTGCTTCCATCTAGAGCAGTCCATTTAAGATAACCTGTAGTGGTGGTTTATGAGAGGCAAACTCTGTCAACTTTCGTTTGTCTGGAAATTGTTTAATCCCTCCATCATATTTAAATGATAATCGTGCTGGATACAATATTCTTGGTTCGAGGCCCTTCTGTTTCATAACGTTAAATATATCATGCCATTCTCTTCTGGCCTGTAAGGTTTCTGTTGAGAAGTCTGATAGTCTGATGGGTTTTCCTTTGTAGGTGATCTTTTTTCTCTCTCTAGCTGCCTTTAATACCCTGCCTTTATCTTTGATCTTTGCCATCTTAATTATTATGTGTCTTGGTGTTGTCTTCCTTGGGTCCCCTGTGTTGGGAGATCTATGAGCTTCGGTGGACTGCGAGACTACTTCCTTCCCCAGCGAGGGAAAGTTTTCAGCAATTATTTCTTCAAAGACACTTTCTATCCCTTTTTCTCTCTCTTCTTCCTCAGGTACTCCTATAATGCCAATATTGTTCCGTTTGGATTGGTCACACAGTTCTCTTAATATTCTTTCATTCCTAGATATCCTTTTATCTCTCTCTGCCTCAGCTGCTCTGTACTCCTGTTCTCTGTTTTCTATTCCATTAATAGTCTCTCGCATCTCATCCATTCTGCTGTTAAGCCCGTCGATCGCTTGTCTGATTTCTGTATTGTCTTTCCTCAGTTCCCTCACTTCCTCCCTCAGCTCTTGCACATTTCTCTGTAGGTCCATCAGCATGGTTAAGACTTTTATTCTAAATTATTTTTCAGGGAGGCTGTGCATTTCCATCCCTTCAGACTCCCTCTCTGGGGTTGTCTGGTTGATTTGGTCTGAACCATATTCCTCTGTCTTTTCATGGCTGTATAATTTGGTCACTGATAGTTGCCACGTATGTCAGCTGGGCTCTTTAAGACTTTAAAAAGAGAAGAAAAAAAAAGAGAAAAAGAAAGAAAGAAAGAAAGAAAAAAAGAAGAAAGAAAGAAAGAAAGAAAAAAAGAAAAAAAAGAAAAAACAAAAACAAAACAAAAAAAAAGCCCACCGGACGTAGATTCTGTGGGAATGCTGTAGGTGGCGCTATTGCCCCACTATTCCACAGCTGTGACTGCGCTGCTCCGCAGGGCCCTTTATTGCTCTGGCAGGGGTGGGAACGAATAGGAGCCTGTTGATCTCAGTGAGAAGTGTAAGTATGGCTACGCTTCCTCAGTCGCCAGCTAAGGTGCCTGAAACTCCCCCGGACTCCCAGCCTGCTGGGCTGAGTGTGCTGGGGCAATCCGGCTCCTCCGCTGGGCTCCTGTCTCTTTAAGACCGCTGACGGAAGCGCGTGCTTTTTTTTTCCTTCCTGGGAGCCGCCTGCCAGCACCCTGGCGCATTCCCCGCTCAGATCCTGCCCCACTGTCTCTCCAATCTCCGCTGCACTGCGCAATGTGGGTCAGCACTCCCCGCACAGATCACCAGGGCTGGCTACTTTGCGGGGTGTACTTCCACTCCCTCCCGGCTCTGAATCCTCACCTCCCGCCAGTGCGCTGGGGTGGGGGAGGGCTCGGGTCCCGCCGGGTCGCGGCTCCGTATCTTACCCGCTTCTTGGGGTGCCGTGTCCTCTCGGGTCTAGCTGCACACTGTGCGCTTTCCTGTGTATTCTTGTCTCTCTTTTAGGAATAGATGTATTTGCTGTGTTTTCATAGATAAATATAGTGTTGGGAGGAGATTTCTGCCGCCCTGCTCACACCGCCATCTTCCCGGAAGTCAGGTCACCCTCATTCCAGTCAGGCAGCCTCGGTGCTTCCTGTCCTTCTTTTGATGTGGAGGATGATGTTGATGGATTTCTGAATATCGTACCATTCTTGCATCCCTGGAATAAATCCTACTTGATCATGATGGATGATCTTTTTGATATATTTTTAAATTCGGTTTGCTTATATTTTGATGAGGATTTTTGCATCTATGTTCATTAGGGATGTTGGTCTGTAATTTTCTTTTTTTGTGGTGTCTTTGCCTGGTTTTGGTATTAGAGTTATGCAGCCCTCATAGAATGAGTTTGGAAGTATTCCCTCCTCTTCTACTTTTTGGAAAACTTCAAGGAGGATGGGTATTAGGTTTTCATTAAATCTTTGATAAAATTCGGTGGTGAAACCATCTGGTCCCAGGGTTTTGTTCTTAGGTAGGTTTTTGATTACCAGTTCAATTTCATTGCTGGTAATTGGTCTATTTAGATTTTCTGTTTCTTCCTGGGTCAGCCTTGGAAGGTTATATTTTTTCTAGAAAGTTATCCATTTCTTGTAGGTTTCCCAGTTTGTTAGCATATAATTTTTCATAATATTCTCTAATAATTCTTGGTATTTCTGTGGTGTCCGTAGTGATTTTTCCTTTCTCATTTCTGATTCTGTTTATGTGTGTAGACTCTCTTTTTTTCTTGATAAGTCTGGCTATTTTGTTTCTTTTCTCAAAGAACCAGCTCTTGCATTCATTGATTCTTTCTATTGTTTTGTTCTTCTCGATTTTATTTATTTCTGCTCTAATATTTATTATGTTCCTTCTTCTACTGACTTTGGGCCTCATTTGTTCTTCTTTTTCTAGTTTCATTAATTGTGCATTTAGACTGTTCATATGGGGGTTGTTCTTCTTTCCTCGGATAGGCCTGTATTGCAATATACTTCCCTCTTAGCATGGCCTTTACTATGACCCACGGATTTTGTGGTGCTGAGTATTGTTGTCATTTGTCTCCATATATTGCTTGATCTCTGTTTTTATTTGGTCATTGACCCATTGATTATTTAGGAGCATGTTGTTAAGCTGCCATGTGTTTGTGGACTTTTTTGTTTTCTGTGCTTAATTTATTTCTAGTTTCATACCTTTTTGGGCTGAGAAGTTGGTTGGTACAATTTCAAACTTTAAAATTTTACTGAGGCTCTTTTTGTGGCCTAGTATATGATCTGTTCTTGAAATGTTCCATATGCACTTGAGAAGAATGTGTATCCTTCTGCTTTTGGGGGAGTGTTTTCTAGATTTCTGTTAGGTTCATCTGTTCTAATGTGTTGTACAGTGCCTGTGTCTTCTTACTTATTTTCTGCCTGGTTTATGTGTCCTTTGGAGTGAGTGCTGTGTTGAAGTGTCCTAAATAAATGCATTACATTCTATTTTCCCCTTTAATTCTGTTAGTATTTGTTTCATATATGTTGGTGCTTCTGTGTTGGGTGCATAGATATTTATAATGGTTATATCCTCTTATTGGACTGAGCCCTTTATCATTATGTAATGTCCTTCTTGGTCTCTTATGACTTCCTTTGTTTTGAAGTCTATTATGTCTAATACAAGTACTGCAACTCCTGCTTTTTTCTCCCTACTTGTTACATTAAATATTTTTTCCATCCCTTCACTTTTAGTCTGTGTTTGTCTTTGGGTTTGAAGTGAGTCTCCTGTAGGCAGCATATAGACAAGTCTTGTATTTTCATCCATTCAGTGACTCTATGTCTTTTGATTGGTGCATTCAGACCATTTACATTTAGGGTGATTATCAAAAGGTATGTACTTATTGCCGTTGTAGGCTTTAAATTAGTGATTACCAAAGGTTCTAGGGTAACTTCCTTACTATCTAACAGTCTAATTTAACTCACTTCATATGCTATTAAAAACACAATCTAAAGGTTCTTTTTTTTCCTCCTTTTTATTCCTCTTCCATTCTTTATATATTAGGTGTCATATACTGTCGTCTTTGTCTATCCCATGACTGACTTTGGGGGTAGGTGATTTGATTTTGCTTCTGCTTAGCAATTAATTTTACTGCTCTATTTACTGTGCTTTTATTTCCTGTGATGTCAGCTATTTAGCCTTAGGCACACTTCTGTCTATAGCAGTCCCTCCAAAATACAATATAGAGACAGTTGGTAGGAGGTAAATTCTCTCAGCTTTTGCTTATCAGAAATTGTTTAATCCCTCCTTCAAATTCAAATGATAATCATGCCGGGTACAGTATTGTTGGTTCGATTCCCTTCTGCTTCATTGCATTAAATATATCATGCCTGTCCCTTCTGGCCTGTAAGGTTTCTGTTGAGATGTCTGATTATAACCTGATGTGTTTTCCTTTGTAGGTGATCTTTTTCTCTCTCTGGCTGCTTTTAATAGTCTGTCCTTATCCTTAATCTTTGCCATTTTAATTATTATATGTCTTGGTCTTGTCTTTCTTGGGTCCCTTGTGTTGGGAGATATGTGGACCCTCATGGCCTGAGAGATTATCTCCTTCCCCACATTGGAAAGTTTTCAGCAGTTACCTCCTTAAAGGCATTTTCTATCCCTTTTTCTCTCTTCTTCTTTTTCTGGTACCCCTGTAATGTGATTATTGTTCAGTTTGGATTGATCTCACAGTTCTCTCAACATTCTTTCTCTCCTAGAGATCCTTTTTTCTCTGTGTGGCTCAGCTTCTTTGTATTACTGTTATCTAATTTCTATTTCATTTACCATCTCCTCTTCTTCGTCTAATCTGCTTTTAAATCCCTCCATTTGATGTTTCATTTCAGGTACTATATTCTTTGATGTTTATATCTCATTCTTGACTTCGTCTCTGAATTCTTGAATATTTTTCTGGACCTCTGTGAGCATGTTTATGATTTTTATTTTGAAATCTCTTTCAGGAAGATTCATGAGTTCAGTTTCACTTGGCCCTCTTTCTGGTGTTTGTGTGATTTGGGTTTGAACCATGTTCCTTTGACGTTTCATATTTGTACGTGGCAGCTTCTAGTGCCCAGAAGCTCTGCTCTCTGGAGCTGTTCAGCCCCTGGAGTGATGGCAGGGTTGCAGGCCACCAGTGCTGGTGCGTGTCGGAGAAAAGAGCTCTTCCCTGCTTCCCAGCTGCAGAGCCAGGGCCAGTGCGTTGAGCATGCAGGGAGGAGCGTCTATGCTCTGTAACTGTATCTGCCATAGGTGGGGCTGCCCTCTGGCTTGCCTGGCACAATGGAAGGGGCAGCCGGTTTCCAAGCTGGTGGCAGCTGGGAGGAAGGAACAGCAGGCTGTGTATCATGGGGGGATGGGTCTCATAGCTGTGTTGCCAGCCAGGTGGATGGAGAGCCTGAAGCTCCTGAAATTTCCCAAACTGTTTGGCTAAGTGCCCCGCAACAATTTTGTCCACCTTTCCTTTCTCCTAAGCAAAAATCTCTGTGCAATCCTTGCCCCTTTAGTAGCCCTCTCACTGTTAGGAAGTCTCTCTGGCTGCCCACCTTTCTTTTGTCCCAGAGTGGCTCATTGTGAATACCTGTTTTCCACAAGTGACTGGAATCTCAGTCTCTCCAAGTGTTCCACCTGTCTTAGCTTTCCAACCCCACTACTCTACAGAGCACCATGTAATGTAGGTTCGTGCTCCCACAGAAAATCTCCAGATCTGGGAGTTCAGCAATCCTAGGCTCTGTCCCCTCTCCACTCCATTTCTCTTTCACCCTCCAGTGAGCTGAGGTTGGGGAAGGGCTTGTTTCCCTCTGGATTGTGGCTTTGGTACTTTACCCTTTTCCTTGTGGTCTCCTACTTTCCCCAGGTGTGGGCAGTCTGCTGCAGCCACCTTTCCTGTTGCTCTTTCAGGATTAGATGTATTTGCTATATTTTCATATTGTACATGGTTCTGGGAGGAGGTTCCTGTCTCACCTCTCATGCCACCATCTTTAAACCTCCACCTTTGCCACTTTAATTATTGTATGTCTTGGTGTCTTCCTGTGGTTCCTTTTGTTAGGAGCTCTCTGCACTTCCATGTCCTTACTATTTATTTCCATCTGCAGATTAAGGAAGTTTTCAACAGTTATTTCCTCACAGAGGGTTTCTATCCCTTTGTCTCTATTTTCCTTCTTCTATGAGTTTTATGTGAATATTCTTTCATGTGAATTCATCACATAGCTCTCCTACCATTCTTTCATTCCTAGAGATCCTTTTTCTCTGTGTTCCTCGGCTTCATTATGTTCCTGTTCCCTAATTTCCATCTCATTCACAGTTTCCCCTACTGTAATAATCTACTCTTAAATTATTCAATTGTATGTTTCACTTCAGATACTGATACTGTGTTCTTCAGCTCTGAGTGGCTCTTTTTCACTTCTATCTCTTTGTTGAAGTTCTTCCTGAGATCTTGAATATTTTTTTGTAAACCCATAAGCATGTTTATGACTTTTATTTTGAAATCATTATCAGGAAGATTAGTGATCTCCATTTCATTTAGTCCTCTTTCTGGTGTCCTGTCCTGTAGTTATGTTTGGAGCATATTCCTCTGCCTTCTCATTTTGTCAGTGTTTCGGTGTTACTTCCTTTGTATTGCATAGCTCTGCTATGCTTCCTGGAGTAATAGCTTTGTGAAGAAGGTCTTGTATGGTGCTCAGAAGCTGATGAATCTTTATTCTTTAGTTTTTATTTCTGCTTGTGGGGGCCCCAGTTGTTGGTGTGTAGTGGACAGGGCCACCTTTCTATCTGTGCCAGCAGTTAGCTTCAACCACCACCTTTGTTATCAGAAAATTAGATTTCAAAACGAAGAAAGTAATAAGTGACAAAGAAGAACCTTACATATGATAAAGCAGTCAGTCGAACAGGAGGATTTAACCATTATAAATATCTATGCACCAAATTTAAGAGCATCTAAATATGTGAAAACGTATGAACAGAATTAAAAGGGGAAATAGAATCATTTTAGGAGACTTTAACACACCACTGATAGCAATAGACAGGTCAACTTACAGGAAATATGTAAGGAAACAAAGGCCCTGAACAACACAGTAGAATAGAGGGACCTAAAAGACATTACAGAACACTCTACCAAAAAGCATCAGGATATACATTCTTCTCAAGTGTACATGGACTGTTTTCCAGAATAAATCACATAGTAGGCCATGAAAAGGGCTTCAGTGAATTCAAAAAGAGTGAAATTGTACCAACGAGACTTCCGGGAAGATGGCGGCGTGAGCAGGGCAGCAGAAATCTCCTCCCAACACTTTATTTATCTACAAAAATACAGCAAATACAGCTATTCCTAAAAGAGAGACCAAAATACACAGGAAAGTGCACACCGTGCAGCTACATCCAAGAGGACTTGGCACCCAGTGAGGCAGGTAAGACACAGAGCCGTGACCCTGTGGGAGCCGAGCACCCACCCATCCCAGCGCACCAGCGGGAGGAGAGGATTCAGAGCCGGGAGGGAGTGGAAGAGCAGGACCACAAAATACCCAGCCACAGTGGTCTGCACCAGGAGCACTGACACACATCGCACGGTGCATCAGACATTGGAGAGGCAGAAGGTGCAGGTTTTGAGCTGGGAATGCGCTGGGTCCATGTAGGCAGCGCCCCGGGACAAGAGAAAAGTGTGCGCGGTTTGTAGTGGTCTTGGAGAGGCGGGGGGCCCGGCGAGGGAACCCATCGCCTGGCACGCGCAGCCCAGCAGTCTGGGAGTCCTGAGAAACTTCGGACCCCTTGGCTGGTGACTGAGAAAAGGTAGCAGCCACACTAAAATTTTATATAGAGAACAACAGCCTCCCATTCGTTCCTGCCCCGGCCAGAACTACAAAGGGCAGGGCGGCCACGGCTGTGGAATAGTGGAGCAACAGCGACACCTACAGCACACTTACAGAATCCACTCCACATGGGCGTTTTTTTTTTCTTTTTCCCTTTCTTTTTTCTTTCTTTTCTTTCTTTCTTCTTTTTCTCTTTTCTTTCTCTCCCTTCCTATTTTGCTTGTTTGTTTTTTTTCTTGTTTTTTTTTCTTAAGTCTGAAAGAGCCCAGCTGACATATGTGGCACCTACTAGTGACCACTCGCATCAACACGAAAAGACAGAGGAGTATGGTACAGACGAAGCTCATCCAGACCAGACAACTCCTAAGAGGGAAGCTGAAGGGATGGAAATGCAGAATCTTCCTGAAAAAGAATTCAGAATAAAAGTCATAACCATGCTGACGGATCTACAGAGAAATATGCAAGAGCTGAGGGAGGAAGTGAGGGAAGTCAGGAAAGACAATGCAGAAATGAGACAAGCCATCGATGGGCTTAGCAGCAGACTGGATGAGATGCAAGAGACTGTTAATGCCATAGAAATCAGAGAACAGGAATATAGAGCAGCTGAAGCAGAGAGAGATAAAAGGATCTCTAGGAATGAAAGAATATTAAGAGAACTGTGTGACCAATCCAAATGGAACAATATTCGCATTATAGGAGTACCAGAGGAAGAAGAGAGAGAAAAGGGATAGAAAGTGTCTTTGAAGAAATAATTGCTGAAAACTTCCCCATGCTGGGGAAGGAAATAGTCTTGCAGTCCATGGAAGCCCACAGATCTCATAACACAAGGGACCCCAGGAAGACAACACCAAGACACATAATAATTAAGATGGCAAATATCAAAGATAAAGACAGAGTATTAAAGACAGCTAGAGAAAGAGAAAAGATCGCCTTCAAAGGAAAACCCATCAGACTATCATCAGACTTCTCAACAGAAACCTTACAGGCTAGAAGAGAATGGCATGATATATTTAATGCAATGAAACAGAAGGGCCTCGAACCAAGAATATTGTATCCAGCATGATTATCATTTAAATATGACGGAGGGATTAAACAATTTCCAGACAATCAAAAGCTGAGAGAGTTTGCCTCCCATAAACCACGTCTACAGGACATCTTAAAGAAACTGCTCTAGAGGGAAGCACTCCTAAGGCTAAAAAGATGTCACCAGAGAAAATAAAATCATAGCAAAGAAAGCAGACCATCCAAATACTAACCAAAGACAAAGAATAAAACACCTAGTGTATAAAGAATGGAGGAGGAAGAATAAGAAGGGAGAGAAATGAAGAAACATCAGACTGTGTTTACAATAACTTAACAAGAAAGTTAAGTTAGATTGGTAGATAGTTAAGAAGCAACCCCTGAACCTTTGGTAAACATGAATCTAAAGCCAGCAATGGCAATAAGTACATATCTATCGATAATCGCCCTAAATGTAAATGGACTGAATGCACCAATCAAAAGACACAGAGAAACAGAATGGATAAAAAAGCAAGACCCATCTATATGCTGCTTACAGGAGACTCACCTCAAACCCAAAGATATGCACAGACTAAAAGTGAACGGATGGACAAAGATACTTCATGCAAACAACAAGGAGAAAAAAGCAGGTGTTGCAGTACTTGTATCAGACAAAATAGACTTCAAAACAAAGAAAGTAACAAGAGATAAAGAAGGACATTACATAATGATAAAGGGGTCAATCCAACAAGAAGATATAACCATTATAAATATATATGCACCCAACACAGGAGCACCAGCATATGCGAAACAAATACTAACAGAATTAAAGGAGGAAATAGAAAGCAATGCATTCATTTTAGGTGACTTCAACACACCACCCATTCCAAAGGACAGATCAACCAGACAGGAAATAAGTAAAGACACAGAGGCACTGAACAACACACTAGAACAGATGGACCTAACAGACATATACAGAACTCTACACCCCAAAGCAACAGGATACACATTCTTCTCAAGTGCACATGGAATATTTTGCAGAATAGACCACATACTAGGCCACAAAAAGAACCTCAGTAAAGTCGAAAATATTGAAATTCTACCAACCAACTTCTAAGATCATAAAAGTATTAAACCAGAATTAAATTTTAGAAAGAAAACAAAAAGGCTCACAAATACATGGAAACTTAACAACATTCTCCTAATTAATCAATGGGTTAATGACAAAATCAAAACAGAAATCAAAGAGTATATGGAGACAAATGACAACAACAACACAAAGCCACAACTTCTGTGGGACGCAGCAAAGGCAGTTCTAAGAGGAAAGTATATTGCAATCCAGGCCTATTTAAAAAAGGAAGAACATTTCCAAATGAGTAGTCTAAAGACACAATTACTGAAATTGGAAAAACAAGAACAAATGAGGCCCAAAGTCACCAGAAGGAGGGACATAATAAAGATCAGAGAAGAAATAAATAAAACTGAGAAGAATAAAACAATAGAAAAAAATCAATGAAAGCAAGAGCTGGTTCTTTGAAGAAATAAACAAAATAGATAAACCCCTAGCCAGACTCATTAAGAGAAAAAGAGAATCTACACACATAACCAGAATCAGAAATGAGAAAGGAAAAATCACGATGGACCCCACAGAAATACAAAGAATTATAAGAGAATATTATGAGAATCTATATGCTAACAAGCTAGAAAACCTAGAAGAAACGGACAACTTCTTAGAAAAACACAACCTTCCAAAACTGACCAAACAAGAAACAGAAAAACTAAACAGACCAATCACCAGCAATGAAATTGAAGCGGTAATCAAAAAACTACCCAAGAACAAAACCCCCGGAACAGATAGATTCACCTCGAATATCTACCAGACATATAGAGAAGAAATAACACCCATTCTCCTTAAAGTTTTCCAAAAAATAGAAGAGGAGGGAATACTTCCAAACTCATTCTATGAATCCAGCATCAGTCTAACACCAAAACCTGGCAAAGACCTCACCAAAAAAGAAAATTACAGACCAATATCCCTGATGAACATAGATGCAAAAATACTCAACAAAATACTAGCAAACCAAATTCAAAAATACATCAAGAGGATCATACACCATGATCAAGTGGGATTCATCCCAGGGATGCAAGGATGGTACAACACTCGAAAATCCATCAACATCATCCACCACATCAACAAAAAGAAGAACAAAAACCACATGATCATCTCCATAGATGCAGAAAAAGCATTTGACAAAATTCAGCATCCAGTCATGATTAAAACTCTCAACAAAATGGGTATAGAGGGCAAGTACTTCAGCATCATAAAGGCCATATATGACAAACCCACAGCTAACATACTTAACAGCGAGAAGCTAAAAACTTTTCATCTAAGATCGGGAACAAGACAGGGATGCCCACTCTCTCCACTGTTATTCAACATACTACTGGCAGTCCTAGCCACAGCAATCAGAGAAAACAGACATACAAGGCATCCAGATTGGTAAAGAAGAAGTCAAATTGTCACTATTTGCAGATGACATGATTTTGTACATAAAATACCCTAAAGACTCCACTCCAAAACGACTAGAACTAATATCTGAATTCAGCAAAGTTGCAGGATACAAAATTAACACACAGAAATCTGTTGCTTTCCTATACACTAACGATGAACTAACAGAAAGAGAAATCAGAAAAACAATTCCATTCACAATTGCATCAAAAAGAATAAAATACCTAGGAATAAACCTAACGAAGGAAGTGAATGACCTGTACTCTGAAAACTACAAGACACTCCTAAGAGAAATTAAAGAGGACACTACCAAATGGAAATTCATCCCATGCTCTTGGCTAGGAAGAATAAATATTGTCTAAATGGCTATACTACCTAAAGCAATCTACAGATTCAATGCGATTCCCTATCAAAATACCAACAGCATTCTTCAATGAACTGGAACAAATAATTCTAAAATTCATATGGAACCACAAAAGACCCCGAATAGCCAAAGCAATCCTGAGAAGGAGCAATAAAACAGGGGGAATTACGCTCCCTGACTTCAAGCTCTACTACAAAGCCACAGTAATCAAGACAATTTGGTATTGGCACAAAAACAGACCCACAGACCAGTGGAACAGAATAGAAAATCCAAACATCAACCTAAACATATACAGTCAATTAATATTTGATAAGGGAGCCTTGGACATACATTGGGGAGATGACGGCCTCTTCAGCAGCTGGTGTTGGAAAAACTGGACAGCTACATGTAAGAGAATGAAATTGGACTACTGTCTAACCCCATACACAAAGGTAAACTCAGGGTGGATCAAAGACCTGAATTTAAGTCATGAAACCATAAAACTCTTAGAAAAAATATAGGCAAAAATCTCTTGGACATAAACATGAGCGACTTCTTCATGAATATATTTCCCCGGGCATGGGAAACAAAAGCAAAAATGAGCAAGTGGGACTATATCAAGCTGAAAAGCTTCTGTACAGCAAAGGACACCATCAGTAGAGCAAAAAGAGATCCTACAGTATGGGAGAATATATTCATAAATGACGTATCTGATAAAGGGTTGACATCCAAAATATATAAAGAACTCACGCACCTCAACAAACAAAAAGCAAATATTCCAATTAAGAAATGGGCAGAGGACATGAATAGACAGTTCTCCAAAGAAGAAATTCAGATGGTCAACAGGCACATGAAAAGATGCTCCACATCACTAATCATCAGGGAAATGCAAATTAAAACCACAATGAGATATCACCTCACACCAGTTAGGATGGCCAGCATCCAAAAGACTAAGAACAAATGCTGGCGAGGATGCACAGAAAGGGGAATCCTCCTACACTGCTGGTGGGAATGTAAGCTACTTCAACCATTGTGGAAAGCAATATGGAAGTTTCTCAAAAAACTAAAAATAGAAATACGATTTGAGCTGGCAATCTCACTCCTTGGAATTTACCCCAGAAATACAACTTCTTAGATTCAAAAAGACATATGCACCCCTATGTTTATTACAGCACTTTTTACAATAGCCAAGATATTGAAGCAACTTAAGTGTCCATCAGTAGATGAATGGATAAAGAAGAGGTGGTACATATACACAATGGAACAGTATTCAGCCATAAGAAAGAAAAAAAATCCTACCATTTGCAACAACATGGATGGAGCTGAAGGATATTATGCTCAGTGAAATAGGCCAGGAGGAGAAAGACAAGCGCCAAATGATTTCCCTCTTTTGTGGAGTATAACAATGAAGCAAAACTGAAGGAACAAAATAGCAGCAGACTCAGAGACTCCAGGAAGGAACTAGTGGTTACCAAAGGGGAGGGGTGTGGGAGGGAGGGTGTAGAGGGAGGGAGAAGGGAATTGAGGGGTTATGTTTAGTACACATGGTGGGGGGGGGGTCACGGGGAAGACAGTGTAGCACAGAGAAGGCAAATAGTTAATATGAGGTATCTTACTACACTGATGGACAGTGACTGCAATGGGGTATGGGGGGGCTCAATAATATGGGTGAATGTAGCAACCACATTGGTTTTTCATGTGAAACCTTCATTAGAATGTGTATCAATAATACCTTAATAAAATTAAAAAAAAAGAAAAGAAACAGTTGGTACAAGAAGGAAACTGACCCTCCTCTGTCCCTTGCAAACAGGAAATAAACTACGCTGGTGAAGGGTATACCTCCCTGGAGGTGCCTGGAGGATTAAGAGCATCCTTATGACCAGAGAGGTAATTCAGGACAGAGACAGCTGTGTAAATAAAACCTGTTATTATTCATTATTTTGCTACCCCAAGCCCAAAGTTTTTGTCATGTCAATTCTTCACAAATTTATTGTTTCTCTGTCTAAAATATACAAAAGCTGGCTGCTTTGGTCACTTCTTTGAGTCTCATATTTCTATGCACTCCTGTTCATATGAAATTAAATTTGTTTCTCCCCTTCTGTGTCTTACATCTGTTTAATTATTAGACCATCTTATGTCAGTTTAATTATTAGACCAGCCAAAGAATAGAAGAGAAGAAAATTTTTCTCCCCTACACCATATTGGGAAAAAAAGGTAATCTCTCCCTGTGGATCTTTGCCTTTACTCACTTACCAGTGCCTAGACCGAATCTCATGCCCAGCGCTCATCAATCCCTGCAGCCAGAGCAATGCTTTGTGCTTGTTTAAACCAATCCTAAGCAAGGGGTTTGTGAGAATTACATATTATACCTACCACACAGCACAAGAGCTGGCACATCAAAAATGCTCAACTATTTCTGGCTAATGACTATTATGTTTTACCTTAATTTCCCTGATGATCTATCTACTCTGCTTACAAGGAATTAGTGGACAGAGTCATCCATAATTTAATGGCAATTGCTGCTTATGTGATTTCCAGTATTTGGGTGGAGAACTACTTATCAAAGCCAAGGACTGTGTGTTCTGTTTCTGTGTCATGTTTATTCAGTTATTAAATAACTAGTGCCTGTCTTTGGCCTTATATTACTCAGTAGTTCTATGATTTAATTGTTGAAAATTATATCTGTTCCTAAATTATGTTTGTAAGTAGGGTCAGTCTTCCAGTAGGAAAAGCAGGTCTCCACACATATAGATCATTCTGTTCAGAAACCTTTGTCCTAGGTTTTTGTCCCTGGATCAAATACAAATACCTTGCTTTCTATAATTTTAGGGTAGGATTTCTTTGCTTTACACAGTGCTTTCAAAATATTGTCAAATGTCATCTCTCTTTTTTTTCATAGTTATATACTGGGTCCAACCTATATTATGTTCTCTCAAAACTTTTGCCATAGCCCTTGATAACTTGTGTTTAAGGACTGAAAACTACTCTATGGGAGGTTTCTGTTTCCAACTTCTTCCCATTTCAATTCATGTGGATTGCTACAAAGTATTTCACCAAACATACTAATTTACGCATGAAAATCTCTCCTTAAATTTCCCCACAGTCTCATTTTAGATATGAACCATGATACCCTTAGCTTGGAGTTTGAGGAGACTCAGAATTACATATTTAAATATGAAATCACTTGTTGTTATTTGACCATACTCTAGGCCAACCACACTGATATAGAAGCTGAAAGTTTAATCAAGTATTTTCATTTCAAATAAACTGCTCTGTGTTGAGGATGGTTCTAATTGGAATTGCTGTAGTCAGCTTTGTCCTCATAACTAGTGGGGTTCTGGAGTCAAAATATCCCACCTATTATTTTTTCTAAATTAGATAATAATACATCCTTTGGTCATCCTTTATTTCCTTTCCTTTTTACTTCTTAACTTTTAAACAGAGCCCCTGATGATAACCTAACCTGCATGCCCTTACTGTCTTAGAATATTTTTAGTTAATGAGTAGTGTTGATACATGAACTAATAGAAGTAACAGAGTTGTATTGCTAAAGAGGATTCACAGGACTCAAAATGACAGTGCTTAAAAATGTACAGTTTATTACAGGAAAATAATATATCAATAGCATTAAAGTAAGGACTGCATTACAGCAAGGCTGCCTTACTGTAAAGGTCCAGAGAGGCCAGGGCAGGCTGTTTTGTTTGCCTTCTGTAACGGTTGAGGCACCATGTAGTTTCTCTCATATCAGGAAACACTGATGTGTGCACAGAATACTTTGGAAAGTAGAAAACCCAAAGTGGAATCTTGGGTGGAGGTTTATTGTTTTGCTGGTCACATAGGAATATTCCTGCTAAATAACCAGTCTGAACCGCAAAGTTGAGACCAGGTGTAAAGCATTGATCTGATATTAATAATCAATGTTGACAAAAGTGGTACAAACCACAACTATACCAAAACTCCTCTGACCCATGGTTACAAAATAACACTATTAATCAATGTGTTTCATCCCTTGACCAGGGGTCAGTGCCATGTAGGAACTTTAGCAAAACAGTTCAGGCTGATTGCTGGCCTGTTGGAATTTACTGTCACAGTATGATCACCACCCTGCTCTGTAGATAAGAACTTTTTACCAAAATTAATTATCCTTAGTTTGACAGAAATTACCTTGCCTTACAATCAAATTCACACACAGATTGTTAACATTTGCGATAACCAGTGAGGAGCTGGTATGGATTTAAACCGAAACTAAACTATTCAATAATACTAGCATACATTCTCTCATATTTTTATACTGACTTTAAAATTCTTTTGCCTCCCTAATCTCAAGCTGTCTGAGCCTTAAGATATATATCTCCTGAAATATTAAGAATCCTAATTAATCTATCATTAACCAACTTTACATCTTCTTCTCTAATTCTCTTTTATAGGGATACTGTCCTATGAAACAAGAACCAAAGGCTAATATCCCACATCACTATTTTCTATATAGTCATAGTTGGAGCTTCCCTTTTCTCATTCATTTTGAGAAGATAGACCTCTCCTGCAGGTTTGTTTGTTTTTCATTCTGAGGTTTTGTCAGGGTCCTTTGCCAAAACAGGCAACCGAGTCCAAGCTAAAACAGAATATTCTCTTATTCTAATCCTTGATCTAAGCCTCACTAGAATTGTTAGATTTTCCATTTTGTAAAGCCCATTTATTGGCTCCTTTCCCCTCACCAATAATTTCACCTTTCTTTCATTAATCATTAATTTTAATCCAAACCTTTCCCTGAGGTAGATGCCTCTGGTTCAGACACTGGGCTAGTCCATATGACTGGAAGCAAGATAAAACATGTTTGGACTCCCCTTTCAGTCCATTCCTAATTTAGGGGGTGAGGTTGGATAAGTACAGAAAATGGCCTCTCCTGTCACTAGACAACAAAATATTTGCACAGTTAGCCCAGCATGGCAAGTTGGGGGAAAGGAGAATCTATGCCTTCAATCTCTTTGGAATTCTTGAATTAGGTTCAAATCAGTAGACACTGTCTTATTTTTATATTACCAGCCTCTGGGGCCCGTAATTACACACCCAGTCCAGGAACTATCAAGTTGGCATTTGTTATGGACTGAATGTTCATGTCCCCACCCTCCACCCAATTCATAAGTTATAAACTTACCCTCAAAGCGATGACATTAGAGGTGCGGCCTTTGGGAGGTGCTGAGAATTAGATGGGGGGCTCTGCACTCAAGAATGGAATTAGTGCCCTTATAAGAGTCATGAGGGCGCTTGCTGCCCTCTACTTTATTCCTTGTGAATATACAATGATACGTCAGCAGTTTCCAACCAGAAGAGGGTTCTCATTAGGACACAACTGAGCTGTTACCGCGGTCTCTGACTTCTAGCCTCTAGAACTGAAGAAATACATTTCTGTTGTCTATAAGCCGTCCAGTCTATGCTATTTTAACAGCTCAATAACCAACTAAGACAGCACTGAAAAAGAGAATTGTGGTAAACCATAGAAGAATTGTATTTAAGTTCCTGTGTTATACTTCACTCTGTTTTCCCCACATCCACTGTAAAAGCATGACAATTTATCTAATGGAGACCTAACATTAGACCCTCTCATGTTAGGTTGCAAAACACAAGTCAGAGATTTTAGACCAATCCTCCATTGTCACTTCTGCATCTGTTAAAATAGTGCAATTGTCTATTAATTTATTCTTTTGAGGGTAATAAGGAATATAAATCCAGTCCATTGAATATTATCATTCTTTGCCTACAGTTGTACCATACGGGCCAAGGAGTGAGTGCTTTGATCCAAAGAGATATAACTAGGAGGGTCAAACTGTAACAATATTTTTGTTCAAGTTTTTTGGTAGTATTAGAAGCATTGGCTTTAGGTACTAGGTATGCAAAGTCAAACCCAGAATATGTACTGAGTTCTGTTAATATCCATCTGAATGCCCCTGGAGCAATAGATAATGGGTTAGTGTTATCTACTTGCCGGTTACGGGCCAGACCTTCTCTTCTAGGAACACTTCCAAGGGCTAACTGTAAATGCTGCTTCCATGTTGGCAAGCAGAAAATTCATCATTAATAGTTTGTGCTTCAGTAAAGCCACTGGGACATTTTGTTGTTTAGTTCATTGCTTATGGTTTGAGTTTCCCAATGTCAACTTATTTCATGGACCCCAGTGGTCACTTCAAGAGATCAAACCAAAGAAAGAAAAATAAAAACAAAAGGAACCCCTATGTTAGTAGCAGGAGGGACATAATAAAGACCAGAGTAGAAATAAATAAAATACAGAAGAATAAAACAACAGAAAATATCAACAAAACCAAGAGCTGGTTTTTGAGAAAATAAATCAAATAGACGAAACCCGAGTTCCAGGAAGATGGCGGCGTGAGCAGGGCGGCGGAAATCTCCTCCCAAAACCATATATACTTATGAAAATACAACAAATACAACTATTACTAAAAGAAAGACCAGAAGATACAGGACAACACCCAGCCTGCAGCTACACCTGAGAGGACTCAGCACCTCGCAAAGCGGGTAAGATACAGAGCTGCGACCCGGCAGGACCTGAGCACTCCCCCACCCTAGCGCACTGGCGGGAGGAGACGATTCAGAGTGGGGAGGGAGTGGAAGTACAGGCCCGCCAGATAACCAGCCCAGGTGATCTGCGCCAGGAGCACTGACACACTTCGTGCAGTGTATCAGAGATTGGAGAGACAAAGGTGCAGAATCCAAGATGGCAGGTCCACTCAAACGGCTCCCCAGGACAAAAAGAAAAGTGCAAGCTTTTTTAGGGGTCTTAAAGAGACAGGGGCCCAAAGGAGGAGCAGGATAATCCCAGCACACTCAGCCAAGCAGGCTGGGAGTCCTGGTGAATTTCAGTCCCCTTGGACTGCGGCTGGGAAAAGCAGTCGCAAAGAGACTTCCCACAGAAATCAGCAGCCTGCCCGTTCATTCCCTCCCTGGCCAGAGTCACAAAGGGCAGAGCAGCGTGAACAGGCGGAGCGGCTGCGGCTGCAGAATAGTGGAGCAGCGGCGCCACCTACAGCATCCTCACAAAAACTACACTGAAAAGGCGTTTGTTTTTTTTTCTTTCTTTTCCCTTTCTTCTTTTTTTCTTTTTCTGACCACTTCTATCGCGATGAAAAGACAGAGGATTATGGTACAAATAAAGCTTACCCAGACAACCTCAGAGAAGGAGCCTGATGGGATGGACATGCACAATCTTCCTGAAAAAGAATTCAGAATAAAAGTCATAACCACACTGATGGATCTACAGAGAAATGTGCACGTGACGGAAGTGAGGAAAGACATGCAGAAATGAGACAAGTGATCGACGGGCTTAGCACCAGACTGGACGAGATGCAAGAGACTGTTAATGGAATAGAAATCAGAGAACAGGAATACAGAGAAGGTGAGGCAAAGAGAGATAAAAGGATCTCTAGGAATGAAAGAATATTAAGAGAAATGTGTGACCATTCCAAACAGAACAATATTGGCATTATGGGAGCACCAAAGAGGGAAGAGAGAGAAAAAGGGTTAGAAATTGTCTTTGAAGAAACCATTTCTGAAAACTTCCCCAAGCTGGGGAAGGAAATAGTCTCTCAAACCATGGAAGGCCACAGACCTCCCAACACAAGTGTCCCAAGGAAGACAACACCAAGACACATAATAATTAAAATGGCAAAGATCAAAGATAAGGACAGAGTATTAAAGGCAGCTAGAGAGAGAAAAAAGATCACCTACAACGGAAAACCCATCAGACTATCATGAGACTTCTCAACAGAAAACTTTCAGGCCAGAAGAGAATGGCATGATATATTTAATGTAATGAAACAGAAGGGCCTCGAACCAAGAATATTGTATCCAGCACGATTATCATTTAAATTTGAGGGAGGTGTTAAACAATTTCCAGACAAGTGAAAGCTGAGGGAATTTGCCTCCCATAAACCACCTCTTCAGGATATATTGAAGGGACTGCTCTAGAACGAAGCACTCCTAAGGCTAAAAAGAGGTCACCAGAGGAAATAAAATCATAGCAAAGAAAGCAGACCATTCAAATACTAACTAAAGGCAAAGAATAAAACACCTAGTATATAAAGAATGGAGAAGGAAGAATAAGAAGGGAGAGAAATGAAGAATCATCACACCGTGTTTACAATAACTTAACAAGAAAGTTAAGTTAGATTGCTAGACAGTAGAGAAGCCACCCTTGAACCTTTGGTAACCACGAATCTAAAGCCAGCAATGGCAATAAGTACATATCTATTGATAATCACTTTAAATGTAAATGGACTGAATGCACCAATCTAAAGACACAGAGTTACTGAATGGATAAAAAAGCAAGACCCATCTATATGCTGCTTACAGGAGACTCACCTCAAACCCAAAGATATACACAGACTAAAGGTGAAGGGATGGAAAAAGATATTTCATGCAAACAACAAGGAGAAAAAAAGCATGTGTTGCAGTACTTGTATCACACAAAATAGACTTCAAAATGAAGAAAGTAGCAAGAGATAAAGAAGGACATTACATAACGAAAAAGGGGTCAGTCCAACAAGAGGATAAAACCATTTCAAATATATATGCACCCAACACAGGAGCACCGGCATATGTGAAACAAATATTAACAGAATTAAAGGAGGAAATAGAAAGCAATGCATTCATTTTAGGAGACTTGAACACACCACTCATTTCAAAGGACAGATCAACCAGACAGGAAATAAGTAAAGACACAGAGGCACTGAAGAACACACTACAACAGATGGACCTAACAGACATCTACAGAACTCTACAACCAAAAGCAGCAGGATACACATGCTTCTCAAGTGCACATGGAACATTTTCCAGAATAGACCACATACTAGGCCACAAAAAGAACCCCAGTAAAGTCAAAAATATGAAATTCTACCAAGCAACTTCTCAGATCACAAAGTGTAAAACTAGAAATAAATTGTTCACAGAAAACAAAAAGGCTCACAAATACATGGAGACTTAATAATATTCTCCTAAATAATCATTGGGTCAACGATCAAATCAAAAAAGAAATCAAAGAATATATGGAGACTAATGACAACAACAACACAAAGCCACAACTTCTATGGGACGCAGCAAAGGCAGTTCTAAGAGGAAAGTATATTGCAATCCAGGCCTATTTAAAGAAGGAAGAACAATCCCAAATGAATAGTCTAAAGACACAATTACTGAAATAGGAAAAAGAAGAACAAATGAGGCCCAAAGTCACCAGAAGAAGGGACAAAATAAAGATCAGAGAAGAAATAAATAAAACTGAGAAGAATAAAGCAATAGAAAAAAATCAATGAAACCGAGAGTTGGCTCTTTGAAAAAATAAACAAAATAAATAAATCCCTAGCCAGACTTACTAAGAGAAAAAGAGAATCTACACACATAAACAGAATCAGAAAAGAGAAAGGAAAATAACGACGGACCCCACAGAAATACAAAGAATTATAAGAGAATATTATGACAATCTATATGCTAACAAGCTAGAAAACTTAGAAGAAATGGACAACTTCTTAGAAAAATACAACCTTCCAAGACTGACCAAGCAAGAAACAGAAAAACTAAACAGACCAAACACCAGCAATGAGATTGAATCAGTAATCAAAAAACTACCCAAGAACAATACCCCTGGGCCAGATGGATTCACCTCTGAATTCTACCAGACATATAGAGAAGAAATAACACCCATTCTCCTTAAAGTTTTCCAAAAAATAGAAGAGGAGGGAATACTTCCAAACTCATTCTACAAAGCCAGCATCACTCTAATACCAAAACCGGGCAAAGACCTCACTAAAAAAGAAAATTACAGACCAATAACCCTGATGAACATAGATGCAAAAATACTCAGCAAAATATTAGCAAACCGAATTCAAAAACACATTAAGAGGATCATACACCATGATCAAGTGGGATTCATCCCAGGGATGCAAGGATGGTACAGTATTTGAAAATCCATCAACACCATCCACCACATCAACAAAAAGAAGAACAAAAACCACATGATCATCTTCATAGATGCTGAAAAAGCATTCTACAAAATTCAACATCCATTCATGATTAAAACTGTCAACAAAATGGGTATAGAGGGCAAGTACATCAACATCATAAAGGCCATATATGACAAACCCACAGCTAACATCATACTTAACGGCGAGAAGCTAAAAGCTTTTCATCTAAGATTGGGAAAAAGACAGGGATGCCCACTCTCTCCACTGTTATTCAACATAGTACTGGAGGTCCTAGCCACGGCAATCAGACAAAACAAAGAAATACAAGGCATCCAGATTGGTAAAGAAGAAGTCAAATTGTCACTATTTGCAGATGACATGATATTGTACATAAAAAACCCTAAAGACTCCACTCCAAAACTACTAGAACTAACATCTGAATTCAGCAAAGTTGCAGGATACAAAATTAACACACAGAAATCTGTTGCTTTCCTATACACTAACGATGAACTAACAGAAACAGAAATCAGAAAAACAATTCCATTCACAATTGCATCAAAAAGAATAAAATACCTAGGAATAAACCTAACCAAAGAAGTGAAAGACCTGTACTCTGAAAACTACAAGACACTCCTAAGAGAAATTAAAGAGGACACTAACAAATGGAAATTCATCCCATGCTCTTGGCTAGGAAGAATAAATATTGTCAAAATGGCTATACTACCTAAAGCAATCTACAGATTCAATGCAATCCCTATCAAAATACCAACAGCATTCTTCAATGAACTGGAACAAATAATTCTAAAATTCATATGGAACCACAAAAGACCCCGAATAGCCAAAGCAATCCTAAGAAGGAAGAATAAAACTGGGGGAATTATGCTCCCTGACTTCAAGCTCTACTACAAAGCCACAGTAATCAAGACAATTTGGTATTGGCACAAAAACAGACCCACAGACCAGTGGAGCAGAATAGAAAATCCAAACATTACCCCAAACATATACCGTCAATTAATATATGATATAGGAGCCTTAGATATACAATGGGGATAGAAAAGCCTCTTCAGCAGCTGGTGTTGGCAAAACTGGACAGGTATATGTAAGAGAATGAAACTGGACTACTGTCTAACCCCATACACAAAGTAAACTCAAAATGGATCAAAGACCTGAATGTAAGTCATGAAACCATAAAACTCTTAAAATATAACATAGGCAAAAATCTCTTAGACATAAACATGAGTGACTTCTTCATGAACATATCTCCCCTGGCAAGGGAACAAAAGCAAAAAAGATCAAGTGGGACTGTATCAAGCTGAAAAGCTTCTGTACAGCAAAGACACCATCAGCAGAACAAAAAGACATCCTAGAGTATGGGAGAATAAATTCATAAATGACGTATCCGATAAGGGGTCGACCTCCAAAATATATAAAGAACTCACGCACCTCAAGAAACAAAAAGCAAACAATCCAATTAAGAAGTGGGCAGAGGACATGAATAGACACTTCTCCCAAGAAGAAATTCAGATGGCCAACAGGCACATGAAAAGATGCTCCACATCGGCAAAGACCTCTCCAAAAAAGAAAATTACAGACCAATACCCCTGATGAATGTGGATGCAAAAATACTCAACCAAATATTAGCAAACCGAATTCAAAAATACATGAAGAGGATCATACACCATGATCAAGTGGGATTCATCCCAGGGATGCAAGGATGGTATAACATTCGAAAATCCATCAACACCATAGACCACATCAACAAAAAAAGAACAAAACCACATGATCATCTCCATAGATGCTGAAAAAGCATTTGACAAAATTCAGCATCCATTCATGATTAAAACTCTCAACAAAGAGGATATAGAGGGCAAGTACCTCAACATCATAAAGGCCATATATGACAAACCCACAGCTAACATCATACTTAACAGCGAGAAGCTGAAAGCTTTTCATCTAAGATCGGGAACAAGACAGGGATGCCCACTCTCTCCACTGTTATTCAACATAGTACTGGAGGTCCTAGCAACGGCAATCAGACAAAACAAAGACATACAAGGCATCCAGATTGGTAAAGAAGAAGTCAAATTGTCACTATTTGCAGATGACATGATACTGTACATAAAAAACCCTGAAAACTCCACTCCAAAACGACTAGAACTAATATCTGAATTCAGCAACTTGTAGGACACAGAATTAATACACAGAAATCTGTTGCTTTCCTATACATTAACAATGAGCTAAGAGAAAGAGAAATCAGGAAAATAATTCCATTCACCACTGCATCGAAAAGAATAAAATATCTAGGAATGAACCTAATGATGGAAGTGAAAGTCCTATACCCTGAAAACTACAAGCACTCTTAAGAGAATTTAAAGAGGACACTAACATGGAAATTCATTCCATGCTCTTGTCTAGGAAGAATAAATATTGTCAAAATGGCTATACTACCTAAAGCAATCTACAGATTCAATGCAATCCCTATCAAACTACCAACAGCTTTCTTCAATGAACTCGAACAAATAATTCTAAAATTCATATGGAACCACAAAGGACCCCGAATAGCCAATGCAATCCTGAGAAGGAGAAATAAACCAGGGGGAATTATGCTCCCTGATTTCAAAGTCTGCTACAACGCCACAGTAATCAAGACAATTTGGTATTGGCACAAAAACAGACCCACAGACCAGTGGAGCAGAATAGAAAATCCAAACATTACCCCAAACATATACAGTCAATTAATATTTGATAAAGGAGCCTTGGATATACAATGGGGAGATGACAGCCTCTTCAGCAGCTGGTGTTGGAAAAACTGGACAGCTACATGTAAGAGAATGAAACTGGACTACTATCTAGCCCCATACACAAAGGTAAACTCAGGGTGGATCGAAGACCTGAATGTAAGTCATGAAACCATAAAACTCTTAGAAAAAAACATAGGCAAAAATCTCTTGGACCCAAACATGAGTGACTTCTTCATGAATCTATCTCCCTGGGCAAGGGAAACAAAAGCAAAAATGAACAAGTGGGGTTATATTAAGCTGAAAATCTTCTGTACAGCAAAGGACACCATCAGTAGAGCAAAAAGAGATCCTACAGTATGGGAGAATATATTCATAAATGACGTATCTGATAAAGGATTGACAACCAAAATATATAAAGAACTCACGCACCTTAACAAACAAAAAGCAAATAATCCAATTAAGAAATGGGCAGAGGACATGAGTAGACACTTCTCTAAAGAAGAATTCATATGGCCAACAGGCACATGAGAAGATGCTCCACATCACTAATCATCAGAGAAATGCAGATTAAAACCACAATGAGATATCACCTCACACCAGTGAGGATGGTCAACATCCGAAACACAAACAACAAATGTTGGCGAGGATGTGGAGAAAAGGGAACCCTCCTATACTGCTGGTGGGACTGCAAATAAGTTCAACCATTGTGGAAAGCAGTATGGAGGTTCCTCAAAAAACTCAAAATAGAAATACCATTTGACCCAGGAATTCCACTCCTAGGAATTTACCCTTAGAATGCAGCAGCCTAGTTTGAAAAAGACAGATGCACCCCTATGTTTACCGCAGCACTATTTACAATAGCCAAGAAATGGAAGCAATCTAATTATCCATCAGTAGATGAATGGATAAAGAAGAGGTGGTACATATACACAATGGAATATTATTCAGCCATAAGAAGAAAACCAATCCTACCACTTACAACAACATGGATGGCGCTAAAGGGTATTATGCTCATTGAAATAAGCCACGCTGAAAAAAGACAAGTATCAAATGATTTCACTCATATGTTCAGTATAAGAACAAAGAAAAAAACTGAAGGAACAAAACAGCAGTAAACCCACAGAACCCAAGAACGGACTAATAGTTACCAAAGGGAAAGGAACTGAGGAGGATGGGTGGGAAGGGAGGGACAAGGGGGAAAAGGGGGCATTACGATTAGCAGACGTAATGTTGGGGGGTCGCGGGGAGGGCTGTACAACTCAGAGAAGACAAGTAGTGATTCTATAGCCTCTCACTACGCTGATGGACAGTGACTGTAATGGGGTTGGTGGGGGGACCTGATGAAGGGAGTAGTTTAATAACCATAATATTGCACATGTAATTGTAGATTATGGATACGAAAATAAATTATAAAAAAATAAAAAGAATAAAAAATAATAGTGAACCGTAAAAAAAAAAAAGAAATAGACAAACCCAAGCCCAACTTATCAAGAGAACACAAATGAAAAGAACCAGAGAAGAAAACAATATTCCCAATGAATACCACAGAAATACAAAGAATTATTAGAGAATTCTATGAAAAATTATATGCTAAATTGGACAACCTAGCACAAATGGACAAATTCCTAGAAAAATACAACCTACCAGGAGTGACCCAGCAAGAAACAGAAAAACTGAACAGACCAATTATTAGTAATGACATTGAACTGGTAATCAAAAACTCCCAACAAATAAAATTCAGGACCAGATGGCTTCACAGCTGAATTCTTGCAAACATTTGAAGAAGCGTTAAAACCCATTCTTCTTAAAGTATTCCAAAAAGTAAAAGAGGAGGGGATACTTCCAAACCTATTCTGTGAAGCCAGCATCACTCTAATACCAAAACGAGACAAAGACACCAAAAAAAAAAAAAAAAAAGAATATTACAGACCAATATTTCTGATGAACATTAATGCAAAAATCCTCAACAAAATATTAGGAAACCAAAATTCAAAAATACATCAAAAAGATGATCCATCATGACCCAATGGAATTTATTCCAGGGATGCCAAGAATGGTACAATATTCATAAATCAATCAATATCATACACCACATTAACAAAAAGAGGAACAAAAACTACATGGTCATCTCATAGATGCTAAAAAACATTTGACAAAATTCAACATCCATTCATGATAAAAACTCTCAACAAAATGGGTATGGAGGGTAAGTACCTCAACATAATAAAGGCCGTATATGACAAACCCACAGCCAATATCATACTTAATAGTGAAAAGCTGAATGCTTTTCCTCTAAGATTGGGAACAGGACCAGGATGCCCACTCTCACCACTTTTATTTAATATAGTACTGGATGTCCTAGCCATGGCAATCAGACAACACAAAGAGATAAAAACATCCAAATTAATAAGGAAGAAGCTAAACTGTCACTATTTGCAGATGAGATGATATTGTACATTAAAAAAACCCTAAAGACTCCACTCCAAAACTACTAGAACTAATAACTGAATTCAGCAATGTTGCAGGATACAAAATTAATAGACAGAAATCTGTTGCATTCATATATACTAACAACAAACTAGCAGAAAGAGAAATCAGGAAAACAATTCTGTTTACAACTGCATCAAAAAGAAAAAATACCTAGGAATAAACCTAACCAAGGAGGTGCAAGACCTGTACTCTGAAATCTATAAGACACTCAAGAGAGAAAAAAGACACAAATAAATGGAACTATATCCCGTGCTAATGGATAGGAAGAACTAATATTGTCAAAATAGCCATCCTGCCCCCAAAAATGTACAGATTCAATGCAATCCCTATCAAAATACCGATTGCATTTTTCAATGAACTAAAGCAAACAATCTTAAATTAGTATGGAACCACAAAAGATCCCAAATAGTCAAAGCAATCTTAAGACAAACAAACCTGGACCTATCACACTCCTTGACTTCAAGCTATACTACAGATCTTCAGTAATTAAAACAGTATGGTACTGGCACAGTAGAAGACCCACAGATCAATGGAACAGAGTAGAGAGCCCAGAAATAAACCTGTGCATATGTAGTAAACTAATATGTGACAAAGGAGGCAGGAATATAAAATGGGAAAAAGACAACCTCTTCAATAAATGATGGTGTGAAAACTGGACAGCCACATATAAGAGAATGAAATTGGATTATTGTCTAATACCATACACAAAAGAAAACACAAAACTAAATGGATTAAAGACCTAAATGTAAGACATGAAAGCATAAAACTCTTAGAACAAAATAAAGGCAAAAATCTCTTGAACATAAGCATGAGCCTTCCTGTTTATTGCTCAGTAGTAGTGTGTGGATGAACCACAGTTTATTTATCCATTTATCTATTGAAGAGCACTTGAATTATTTCTAGTTATGGACAATTACGTATTATAATGCTTATACAGAGAATTATTTTACAAACTAAAAACTCCTTTTTCAGTGTAGTCATTTCTTTTAATATTTTGTAAAATTTAGTCTTTAGTATATAAAACCTCCTTCATGCAGGGCACCTTTGTGTGAATGGCACTATGAATGCCTAACAGATAGCTACTTTGTATGGCAAGAAGGGCATTATTGACAGAGTTATGATGGTAGATGTTTAACAACTGGCTTGAGGGATGGGTAGAATAACCCGTAATTTGTAGGATTTGCCAAATTCCATGATGTAAATATTTCTACTGTGCCAATTTCCAGCTATTAATGTGACATCACTGAACCTGAAGATGGGAAGATAGGCATAGTTGGCTCTCATAGGAAAGGAGCAAATACGAGTTGGTTCTAGCACACCACTAATTATTGATAATTTACCTTTAATAGGTACATGGAGAGAACAGTGGATTCAGAATCAGAAATATAGGCAACATATACCTTCTGAAAGATTGTTGGGAGGAACTTTTAAAACTTCTGATTCAATTACTAATCTTTAGACACTATGTAATATACTGAACTCTTGCTTATTAGGATGATCCACAATGAACTCTTCACTGAGGAATGAAAAGCAAGGTTAAATAAATTTCAAAATCCTATGCATTACTATAAAAAGACCCAACAAAAAACATGTTTTAAGGAGATATGTTATGGGTCAATTTTTACAGAGGTAAAGGGAAAAATATAATAAATAATAATAATGACCCAGTTTCAAAAACTATCAGTACATGGTCAATCTGTATTGATAATGGTCCATCTTCTTTCATCTATTCCACCATCCACATTTCTCCTGCAATTACTTTTAAGCCAATTCCAGACACCGTATTTTATCTGCAATATTTTATAGTTTCTCTAAAAGAAAGTGACTCTGTTTTTAACAAAGCCACTATAGCATTACCATACAGCAATAATTAAGAGAAATTCCTTAATATCATTAAATATTTAGTTAGTGTTCACACTTTCCTGAATGTTTTATAATTTCAACAGTTTTTTCAAATAGAGATCCAAATGAAGCCCATGAATTGTGATTGGTCCAGTTGATTTTTTTGCCAAAGCTTTGCCAAAGATTTGTTAAAACTTTTTTTAGTACTAAAGTCTTCAAATTGATATTCAAAAGCAGAGAAAATAGTGTAACAAAACTTATTTCAACAATATAACACATAACACATCCACTATCCCTACTGCTAGAAGATTTTGAGGCAAATCCTAGGCATCTTATGATTTCATCTATGCATGCATCCCTTTGTATCTCTAAAAGATAAGAATTTTTGAAAAATCAACAAACCACAAAACTGTTATAATGCCTTTAAAATATCAATATTTCTTTAATAACCTTAAATATCCAGTCAGTGTTCATACCTCCCCAACTTTCTCTAAATTTTCTTAGCATTTGGTTTATTCAAATCAAGATCCAAGCAAGGTCCACATACTAAGTTATCTCTTAAGTCTTTTTTTGTCCATAGGTCTTTTCTATCATTTTTTGTCTTTTGCAATTTATTTGTTGAAGAAACATGGTAGTTCATCCTGTAGTTTCTACATTTTAGATTTTGCTCTTTCCATCCCTGTGTATTACATTTGATCTGATTCAGGTTAGTGGGTTTTGTTTTTGTTTTTGTTGTGGTAAAAATACCATATAGGTGGTGGTGTATATTCTTATTACATCTCAACAAGAGACACATAATGTCTGGTTACCTCTCTTTTTGTGATATTAAAGTTAATTAGTGGGTTCAGGTTAATTAATTAGATTGTCAGCTTGATCATTCCATCAGTTTTTCTATGTGTGTTAGCAGCTATTGATAATCATTCCCTAGATCCATTATTTCACAAGGGGTTGCAAAATGTTGATCGTCTAACTACTATTCTTTATTTTTTAGCTGGAATTTTCCCAAAAAGAAAAAATCTTTCCTTCACCAACTATTTATTCTGAGGTACAGTTCATACAGGAAAGACAGGATAAATGCTTGATTCTTTCCAATTATTAAATATTTTCAGAATGGACTAGTTCCCTAGCATTTTTCAAAGGCAACCAAAGAGGTCTTAAATTTTGTTTTTATTATTATTAGGAACACATAGACTTTAATATATTTGATATGTTGGAATTCAAAACTTATTTTGCTTTTTTATTCTCAAATTGACACATTTCTGGTCAGTAGGAGCCCCTTCAAGTTCCTTTGACATGATTCTGTTAGAGCTAGCTTCATGTTATAATAAAATGTTTCATGTTCATCTTGCACATTTTCTGCTCCAAATTTGCAAGAAACCCTGGCTCCTATTAGTGGAAAATAGTTTTCAGAGACCATAATCTGGGTGTTTTGGATGCTCACTGAAACTGAGTTGGGTATTGTTTGTGTTTTCAGTGGTCCACAGATTTTTAATATGCAATGAGGGAAAATCTGAGCAATGAGATTTAGTCTGAATAGGAAGGGCAGAAATTAGAGATAGGTTACAAATGGCAAAAAAATTAAGGATTACATTATCTTCCCACCATATACTATCATTTTGTGCCTTTAAAAATGCATGAAATCTTACAAAAGTCACAATTAACATTAACTCTTCAGATTTATTTGTATTTTTTTAAATGAACTGGAAATTATGAAGTTATTAGCTGACTCTTTTACTATTTAAGCCACAATAAACTTCATGGATAACAATTTTCCTATTGAACTATTTTAAAGTTATTATGGAAACAAGTGTCCTATTGTCAAGTCTCAGGACACTTCTTATTGTCATATTAGCTAACCATATACTCTATCCTTTTCTATAACTATTCTTTTCTTCCTTTTTACATTCCCCAGAGAGTCTTTCAGCTGTAATTTTCTCTTTAAAGGCTTTTCTCCAGGTATTGAATGGGAAATTAGGGAGTCTTTAGAAACACTTTATATCTTGATCTGACTGGTGGTTACACGGATGTTTACACATGTAAAAATTTGAGTTGTATACTTAAGATTTTTAATATGGATTCCCAGTCATCCTAAAACGAGCCAGCACTTATGATGATTAGCTTAAAGGCGGCGCTCAGTTTAACTGAACTGAACCATGACGGTAGTAGACATGACCTTCTATAAGTATTCAATAGGTATCTGTTATTGTTGCCGATAACGATGACTATTTGTAGATTGTGAACCTTTTTATGGTCCAAAAAACGTTTTGCCTAGAAGTCAGGTAAATAATGACTAACAAAACTATAGTTATTCCAAATGAGTACTTTCTTTTTTGTCCCTGAGATTTTTTACCTCAAAATGGAAGATTTGGGCAGAAAATGGAATGTGTCTTCTTTCTAGGGTGGGTTAGGTTCACAATTTTGGTGTGACTATCAAATATTGGTTGCAGGTACCTGCTATGATGTCTCTGCTTTCCTTTCCACCATCCCACTGCTTTAAAAGAGCTTGCCCATGCCTCCTCAGAGTTTGCTTGTACATGATATTCCCATTTAGCCCCAGCCAGCTGGACCAGGAGTGCACTAAGGTAGGCCAAATGGCTTTTCTCTCCTCAGAATTTGAAATTGGGATTTGTTTCTCTGACTGCTTGAACTGGAGATAATATACAGCTGTTGCAGGTATGCATTGTGTTTACATTGGTGCCTGTGAGTGGTGATGGGGCAGTTGTCTGGGGCTCTGCGATACCATGTAGTACCACTTGACTCTTGGGATACTTAGCATTTCAAACAGTTAAAAATGCAGAAACTGCCCCACTACTCAGCTGACACCTCCCTATCTCAGCTTTACCTATTCATGTCTCATTTTCTATTCCCTATCAGTATCAGATCAATTTTTAGACCAGAGGCAATCATCAATTCTCAACTTATTGAAGCAGGTAATGGTTCAGAGAGTTTAAGCACCCTACTTTAAGAGTGATTTTATTTTTGGTGACTCCCACCCTGGTCTTGGAAAAATGGAAAATCCTTACCCTCCTTCACAATGCAAGAAGAAAGAAAACCCTCTCTTCAGAATACTGCATTTTCCCAAAAGGCAAATTTCACTTTCTGATCTTCCTCTTATAGAAGGGAAGGGATAAAGGTGGTGGTTGTGTGATTTTCTTAACTGGTAGCTTTCACTAGTCTCAGTGAGTTAGGGGTAGACACCAATAGCTGCTGCTTCTTCAAGAATGGGTTAAAAGAGGTAGTATTTAGCATTGTGTATTCCTAACTGTGAGCTCAAACACAGGATCATATTTCACTTAAAATGGAACAATCCCTGACACAAATAATGATATGAGATGGACTCGTTTCAAACTGTTTCATATTATTAGAAGTATACATGCATTATTTTTGATAGAGACCAGCAAGTACATATAAGACAATTTTTAAAAAATTTATTTTGGTATCATTAATCTACAATTACATGTGCAACATTATGGTTATTAAACTACCCACTTCATCAGGTCCGGCCCACCAGCCCCATTACACTCAGGGTCCATAAGCGGAGTGAGATGCTATAGAATCACTACTTGTCTTCTCTGAGTTGTACAGCCCTCCCCGCGACCCCCCAAAATTACGTCTGCTAATCGTAATGCCCCCTTTTCCCCCTTGTCCCTCCCTTCCCACCCAACTTCCCCAGTCCCTTTCCTTTCGGTAACTATTAGTCCATTCTTGGGTTCTTTGAGTCTCCTGCTGTTTTTTTCTTTCAGTTTTTTTTTCTTTGCTCTTATGCTCCACATATGAGTGAAATCATTTGATACTTGTATTTTTCCGCTTCACTTATTTCACTGAGCATAATACCGTCTAGCTCCATACATGTTGTTGCAAATGTTAGTATTTGTTTCTTTCTTATGGCTGAATAGTATTTCATTGTGTATATGTACCACTTCTTCTTTATCCATTCATCTACTGATGGATGCTTAGGTTGCTTCCATTTCTTGGCTATTGTAAATAGTGCTGCGATAAACATAGGGATGCATCTGTCTTTTTGAAACTGGGCTGCTGCATTCTTAGGGTAAATTCCTAGGAGTGGAATTCCTGGGTCAAATGGTATTTCTATTTTGAGTTTTTTGAGGAACCTCCATACTGCTTTCCACAATGCTTGAACTAATTTGCATTCACACCAGCAGTGTAGGAGGGTTCCCCTTTCTCCACATCCGTGCCAACATTTGTTGTTGTTTGTGTTTTGGATGGTGGCCATCCTTACTGGTGTGAGGTGATATCTCATTGTGGTTTTAATTTGCATATTTCTCTGATGATTAGCGATGTGGAGCATCTTTTCATGTGCCTGTTGGCCATCTGAGTTTCTTCTTTGGAGAAGTGTCTATTCATGTCCTCTGCCCATGTCTTAATTGGATTATTTACTTTATGTTTGTTGAGGTGCGTGAGTTCTTTATATATTTTGGATGTCAACCCCTTATAGGATATATCATTTATGAATATATTCTCCCATACTGTAGGGATGTCTTTTTGTTCAACTGATGGTATCCTTTGACGTACAAAAGCTTTTCAGCTTGATACAGTCCAACTTGCTCATTTTTGCTTTTGTTTCCCTTGCCTGGGGAGATATGTTCATGAAGAGGTCGCTCATGTTTATGTCCAAGAGATTATTGCATATGTTTTTTTTTAAAGAGTTTTATGGTTTCATGACTTACATTCAGGTCTTTGATCCATTTTGAGTTTACTTTTGTGTATGGGGTTAGACAGTAGTCCAGTTTCATTCTCTTACATGTACCTGTCCAGTTTTTCCAACACCAGCTGCTGAAGAGGCTGTCATCTCCCCACTGTATATCCAACGGTCCTTTATCAAATATTAATTGACCATATATATTTGGGTTACTGTTTGGATTTTCTATTCTGCTCCACTGGTCTGTGGGTCTGTTTTTGTGCCAATACCAAATTGTGTTGATTACTGTGGCTTTGTAGTAGACCTTGAAATCTGGGAGCGTAATTCCCCCTGTTATTCTTCCTTCTCAGGATTGCTTTGGCTATGCTGGGTCTTTTGTGGTTCCATATGAATTTTAGAACTATTTTTTCCAGTTCAGTGAAGAATGCTGTTGGTATTTTGATAGGGATTGCATTGAATCTGTAGATTGCTTTAGGTAGTATAGCCATTTTGATAATATTTATTCTTCCTAGCCAAGAGCATGGGATGAATTTCCATTGATTAGTGACCTCTTTAATTTATCTTAGGAGTGTCTTGTAGTTGTCACGGTATATGTCTTTCACTTCCTTGGTTAGGTTTATTCCTAGGTATTTTATTCTTTTTGATGCAATTGTGAATGGAATTGTTTTACTGATTTCTCTTTCTGTTAGCTCACCGTTAGTGTATAGGAAAGCAACAGATATCTGTGTGTTAATTTTGTATCCTGAAACTTTGTTGAATTCAGATATTAGTTCGAGTAGTTTTGGAGTGGATTCTTTACGGGTATTTTATTTATTTATTTGATTTTTGGTTTATTTATTCTTTTTATAATTTATTTTGGTATCATTAACCTACAATTACATGTGCAATATTATGGATATTAAACTACCCCCTTCATCAGGTCCCCCCCCAAACCCCATTACAGTCACTGTCCATCAGCATAGTGAGATGCTAGAGAATCACTACTTGTCTTCTCTGAGTTGTACAGCCCTCCCCATGCCCCCCCAACATTATATATGCTAATCGTAGTGCCCCTTTTTCCCTTATCCCTCCCTTCCCACCCAACTTCCCCAGTCCCTTTCCCTTTGGTAACTATTAGTCCCTTCTTGGGTTCTGTGAGTCTGCTGCTGTTTTGTTCCTTCAGTTTTTCTCTTTGTTCTTATACTCCACATATGAGTGAAATCATTTGATACTTGTCTTTTTCGGCTTGGCTTATTTCACTGAGCATAATACCCTCTAGCTCCATACATGTTGTTGCAAATGGTAGGATTTGTTTTCTTCTTATGGCTGAACAATATTCCATTGTGTATATGTACCACTTCTTCTTTATCCATTCATCTATTGATGGACACTTAGGTTTCTTCCATTTCTTGGCTATTGTAAATAGTGCTGTGGTAAACATAGGGGTGCATATGTCTTTTTCAAACTGGGATGCTGCATTCTTAGGGTAAATTCCTAGGAGTGGAATTCCTGGGTCAAATGGTATTTCTATTTTGAGTTTTTTGAGGAACCTCCATACTGCTTTCCACAATGGTTGAACTAATTTGCAGTCCCACCAGCAGTGTAGGAGGGTTCCCTTTTCTCCACATCCTCGCCAACATTTGTTGTTGTTTGTGTTTTGGATGTTGGCCATCCTCACTGGTGTGAGGTGATATCTCATTGTGGTTTTAATCTGCATTTCTCTGATGATTAGCGATGTGGAGCATCTTTTCATGTGCCTGTTGGCCATCTGAATTTCTTCTTTGGAGAAGTGTCTACTCATGTCCTCTGCCCATTTCTTAATTGGATTATTTGCTTTTTGTTTGTTAAGGTGCATGAGTTCTTTATATATTTTGGATGTCAACCCCTTATCAGATACGTCATTTATGAATATATTCTCCCATACTATAGGATCTCTTTTTGTTCTACTGATGGTGTCCTTTGCTGTACAGAAGCTTTTCAGCTTGATATAGTCCCACTTGTTCATTTTTGCTATTGTTTCCCTTGCCCTGGAAGATATGTTCATGAAGAAGTCGTTGATGTTTATGTCCAAGAGATTTTTGCCTATGTTCTTTTCTAAGAGTTTTATGGTTTCATAACTTACATTCAGGTCTTTGATCCACCTTGAGTTTACCTTTGTGTATGGGGCTATACAGTAGTCCAATTTCATTCTCTTACATGTAGCTGTCCAGTTTTTCCAACACCAGCTACTGAAGAGGCTGTCATCTCCCCATTGTATATCCAAAGCTCCTTTATCAAATATTAATTGACTGTATATGATTGGGTTGATGTTTGGATTTTCTATTCTGTTCCACTGGTCTGTGGGTCTGTTTTTGTGCCAATACCAAATTGTCTTGATTACTGTGGCTTTGTAGTAGAGCTTGAAGCCAGGGAGTGTAATTCCTCCTGTTTTATTCTTCCTTCTCAGGATTGCTTTGGCTATTCGGGGTCTTTTGTGGTTCCATATGAATTTTAGAATTATTTGTTAGAGTTCATTGAAGAATCTGTTGGTAGTTTGATAGGGATTGCATTGAATCTGTAGATTGCTTTAGGTCATATAGCCATTTAGACAATATTTATTCTTCCTAGCCAAGAGCATGGGATGCATTTCCATTTGTTAGTGTCCTCTTTAATTTCCCTTAAGAGTGTCTTGTTGTTTTCAGGGTATAGGTCTTTCACTTCTTTCGTTAGGTTTATTCCTAGGTATTTTATTCTTTTGATGCAATTGTGAATGGAATTGTTTTCCTGATTTCTCTTTCTGCTAGTTCATCTTTAGTGTATAGGAAAGCAACAGACTTCTGTGTGTTAATTTTGTATCCTGCAACTTTCCTGAATTCAGATATTAGTTCTAGTAGTTTTAGAGTGGAATCTTGGGGGTTTTTATGTACAGTATCATGTCATCTGCAAATAGTGACAGTTTGACTTCTTCTTTACCAATCTGGATGCCTTGTACATCTTTGTTTTGTCTGATTGCTGTGGCTAGGACCTCCAGTACTATGTTGAATAACAGTGGAGAGAGTGGGCATCCCTGTCTTGTTCCCAATCTTAGATGAAAAGCTTTCAGCTTCTCGCTGTTAAGTATGATGTTAGCTGTCAGTTTGTCATATATGGTCTTTATGATGTTGATGTACGTGCCCTCTACATCTTTTTTGTTGAGAGTTTTAATCATGAATTAATGATGAATTTTGTCAAATGCTTTTTCAGCATCTATGGAGATGATCATGTGGTTTTTGTTCTTGTTTTTGTTGATGTGGTGGATGATGTTGATGAGTTTTCTAATGTTGTACCATCCTTGCATCCCTGGGATAAATCCCACTTGATCATGGTGTATGATCCTCTTGATGTATTTTTGTATTCGGTTTGCTAATATTTTGTTGAGCATTTTTTCATCTTCGTTCATCAAGGATATTGGTCTGTAATTTTCTTTTTTGGTGAGGTCTTTACCGGGTTTTGGTATTAGAGTGATTCTGGCTTCATAGAATGAGTTTGGAAGTATTCCCTCCTCCTCTCTTTTTTGAAAAACTTTAAGGAGAATATTTCTTCTCTATATGTCTGGTAGAATTCAGAGGTGAGTACATCTGGTCCCGGGGTTTTGTTCTTGGGTAGTTTTTTCATTACCGATTCAATTTCATTGCTGGTGATTTATCTGTTTAGGTTTTCTGTTTCTTGCTTGGTCAGTCTTGGAAGGTTGTATTTTTCTAAGAAGTTGTCCATTTCTTCTTTGTTTTCCAGCTTGTTAGCATATAGATTCTCATAATATTCTCTTATAACTCTTTGTATTTCTGTGGGGTCCTTCGTGATTCTTCCTTTCTCATTTCTGATTCTGTTTATGTGTGTAGATTCTCTTTTTCTGTTAATAAGTCTGGCTAGGGCTTTATCTATTTTGTTTATTTTTTCAAAGAACCAGCTCTTGGTTTTATTGATTTTTTTCTTTTGTTTTATTCTTCTCAATTTTATTTATTTCTTCTCTGATCTTTATTATGTCCCTCCTTCTGGTGACTTTGGGCCTCATTTGTTCTTCTTTTTCCAATTTCAGTAATTGTGTCTTTAGACTACTCATTTGGAAATGTTCTTCCTTTTTTAAGTAGGCCTGGATTGCAATATACTTTCCTCTTAGAACTGCCTTTGCTGCGTCCCACGGAAGTTGGGGCTTTGTTTTTGTTGTCATTAGTCTCCATATATTCTTTGATTTCTTTTTGATTTGGTCGTTAACCCATTGATTTATTAGGAGAATGTTGTTAAGACTCCATGTAGTTGTGAGCCTTTTTGGTTTCTTTCTAAAATTTATTTCTAGTTTTATACCTTTCTGATCTGAGAAGTTGGTTGGTAGGATTTCAATATTTTTGAATTCACCGAGGTTCCTTTTGTGGTGTAGTATGTGGTCTATTCTGGAAATGTTCCGTGTGCACTTGAGAAGAACGTGTATCCTGCTGCTTTTGCGTGTAGAGTTCTGTAGGTGTCTGTTAGGTCCATCTGTTCTAGTGTGTTCTTCAGTGCCTCTGTGTCTTTACTTATTCTCTGTCTGGTTGATCTGTCCTTTGAAATTAGTGGTGTGTTGAAGTCTCCTAAAATGAATGCATTGCTGTCTATTTCCTCCTTTAATTCTGTTAGTATTTGTTTCACATATGCTGGCGCTCCTTTGTTGGGTGCATATATATTTGAAATGGTTTTATCCTCTTGTTGGACTGACCCCTTTTTCGTTATGTAATGTCCTTCTTTATCTCTTGCTACTTTCTTCATTTTGAAGTCTATTTTGTGTGATACAAGTACTGCAACACATGCTTTTTTTCTCCTTGTTGTTTGCATGAAATATCTTTTTCCATCCCTTCACCTTTAGTCTGTGTATATCTTTGGGTTTGAGGTGAGTCTCCTGTAAGCAGCATATAGATGGGTCTTGCTTTTTTATCCATTCAGTAACTCTGTGTCTTTAGATTGGTGCATTCAGTCCATTTACATTTAAAGTGATTATCAATAGATATGTACTTATTGCCATTGCTGGCTTTAGATTCGTGGTTACCAAAGGTTCAAGGGTGGCTTCTCTACTGTCTAGCAATCTAACTTAACTTTCTTGTTAAGTTATTGTAAACACAGTGTGATGATTCTTCATTTCTCTCCCTTCTTATTCTTCCTCCTCCATTCTTTATATACTAGGTGTTTTATTCTTTGCCTTTAGTTAGTATTTGGATGGTCTGCTTTCTTTGCTATGATTTTATTTTCTCTGGTGACATCTTTTTAGCCTTAGGCGTGCTTCCATCTAGAGCAGTCCGTTTAAGATATCCTGTAGTGGTGGTTTATGAGAGGCAAACTCTCTCAACTTTCGTTTGTCTGGAAATTGTTTAATGCCTCCGTCATATTTAAATGATAATCGTGCTGGATACAATATTCTTGGTTCGAGGCCGTTGTTTCATAACGTCAAATATATCATGCCATTCTCTTCTGGTCTGTTAGGTTTCTGTTGAGATGTCTGATGATAGTCTGATGGGTTTTCCTTTGTAGGTGATCTTTTTTCTCTCTCTAGCTGCCTTTAATTCTCTGTCTTTATCTTTGATCTTTGCCATTTTAATTATTATGTGTCTTGGTGTTGTCTTCCTTGGGTCCCTTGTGTTGGGAGATCTGTGGGCTTCTGTGGACTGCAAGACTATTTCCTTCCCCAGCAGGGAAAGTTTTCAGCAATTATTTCTTCAAAGACACTTTCTATCCCTTTTTCTCTCTCTTCTTCCTCTGGTACTCCTATAATGCGAATATTGTTCCGTTTGGATTGTTCACACAGTTCTCTTAATATTCTTTCATTTCTAGAGATCCTTTTATCTCTCTCTGCCTCAGCTTCTCTGTATTCCTTTTCTCTGATATCTATTCCATTAACAGTCTCTTGCATCTCGTTCAGTCTGCTGCTAAGCCCGTGAATCGCTTGTCTCATGTCTGCATTGTCTTTCCTCACTTCCCTCACTTTCTACCTTAGATCTTGCATATTTCTCTGTAGATCCATCAACATGTTTATGACTTTTATTGTGAATTCTTTTTCAGGAAGATTGTTCATGTCCATCCCATCATGCTCCCTCTCAGGGGTTGTGTGGCTGATCTTAGTCTTGACCATATTCCTCTGTCTTTTCATGGCGATAGAAGTGGTCGCTGATAGACACCATGTGTGTCAGCTAGGAAAACAAAGTCCTTTCCTGCTTTTTGTTCTCCTTGCCCTTCTCCCAGACCTGAACTGTTTTCCTGCACACCAGGAGGCAGTCTCTGGGATAATCCCCTGAACTGCCTGTGTGCTGGGTCACCCTCAGCCTATGCTATAGCACTGCAGAGGTTCGCAGTTATGCTCCGTGCATTCTGGTCCCCTTGGTGCCTTCTGAACCTGGTTCTGGGGCTCTTCCCAGTTAGCCGCGTGCCCACCAGTAGTAGAGTCTGTGAGGTTGCTGCGGGCAGGGTCGCCCCTCTGCTCTTTCGCAGCAGTGGCAGATCCATCTGCGGCGCCGGCCCGGGAGGGAATGAATGGCAGGCTGCTGGTCTCTGTGGGAAGCCTTAGCGCAGCTGCTTTACCCGGCTGCCTGCCAAGTGGTCCGAAATTCCCCAAGACTCCCAGCCTGCTAGGCTGAGTGCACTGGGATGATTTTGTTCCGGTGTGGGCCCTTGTCTCTTTAAGACTTTTTTAAAAATGCCCCCTTTTCTTTTGTCCCGGGGAGCTGGCTGAGAGGACCCACTTGCGGTCTCCGTCTCAGATCCTGCACTTCTGTTTTTCTAGTCACCCCTACACCACACGATGTGTGTCACTGCTCCCAGCGCAGATCACCAGGGCTGTTTATTTAGCTGGCCTGTGCTTCCACTCCCTCCCCACTCTGAATCTTTTCCTCCTGCTGGTGCTCTGGGGTGGGGGAGTGCTCGGGTCCCACCGGGTCACGGCTTTATATCTTACCCGCTTCATGAGGCGCTGAGTTCTCACAGGTGTAGCTGTAGCCTGGCTGTTGTCCTGTATATTCTGGTCTCTCTTTTAGGAATAGTTGTATTTGTTGTATTTTCATAAATATATATGGTTTTGGGAGAAGATTTCCACTGCCCTGCTCATGCTGCCATCTTCCCAGAAGTCAGCGTATAAGACAAATTTTACATATCAGAATTGGTTGGGTTTTTAATAGCCTAGTTCATTTCTGTTTACAGAGCATTTTAATATGTATTGTGCCCTTTATTAAATGTCTGGGCTGTTGATAACCCATGATCCTATCCAAACAGTACATTGAAAAATTCCAAGGTATCCCTGATAGTTTACTTTCCAATTATCTTTCCTCCTCAAAGTGCATAGCCTCCTCTCCAGAGCTGAAGGATCTCTACTTGGAGCTCATCCTAGATTAAAGCCTACTTCAGGAAAGGAACATCTTTTCACTTATTTTATTCTTCCATTAATTTGGCATTCAGACTCTTTTTAACAATTAAATTTGGAACCCATTTCAGGATTTTTGTACCATTCTGCATACCTACCTTTATTTATTTTTGTTACATCTTAAGAGTTTGTCTTAGAATTGAAGTGTATAAATAGTTGGTTTTACTATTAATAAAAAGTTTAAAAGGTGGCCCATGAAAGAGGCCCAGTGGAATTCCTGACCTTTTTCATTCCTCTCTGACTCTATATCCTCCTCTTTTAAACTTTTACTTTTGCTGATATGCCTTTTCGGATTTAGCTGAATGTATAAGTCTGTGGGTTTAGTCAGAGATAATATAAGGATGAGGAGTAGGGAAGGGGCATTTAACATCCTGAAATAACACTTGAGGCTACTTCAAGATTTACAGTCCTAAATATCACAGTAGGAGAAGAATATCCTGATAGAGGAGGTGATATTTTTTAAACGTTAAAGAAAGAGACTGAAATACATTTGTGAGGGTTTAGGTGGAGATTGCAGAATAAAGCTATAAATTAATGTCAGAACTCAATAATCCCTAATTTTATTTGAATGTGTGTGTGTGCGGGAACGTATGTGTAACTCCCCAGGATGTGCTCCAGAGGATGAAATAAATAATATCTTCTAAAAGAAAGAAATGTTGAAGGGCAGTTG